>JAXQQM020077129.1:0-15088 GCA_034641835.2 Pinus albicaulis | reverse complement strand
AATTAGAAGAAAATGAGGATGAAACCTGTGGATAGTACACTAAAAACGAAACTTCGAGTAAACAAGAAACAAAATGAAAAAAACTAACTAGTCAGCTCTATGAACTCCATATGCATCATGAAGAAAAAACCCTCCACACCAGAAAATAGGCCCTCCATTGCAACACAGCAATGAAACCTGCGCTAGTAAAGAAATCGATGATAAACTTGAGAACAGTCCCTTATGGAGAATGAATTTCAATGGGTCTTGCACTAGAAAGACTGTAGGAGTCAAAGTGTGGTTAGATAACATTGAGAGTAACTATGTCAAGAGCCATGCTTTCAATCTGAACTTCAAATGTACTAACAACATCATAGAGTATGAGGCTCTTATCCTGGGCTTGAACCTATTGAAAAAATTAGGAGCCCATAGGGTAGTGATGTGTGGAGACTCTGAGTTAATCGTAAAACAAGTGAATGGAGAGTATACAACAAAACACCCTAGGTTGAGAGCATACAGGAATGATGCCATGGATTTATTGAAAACCTTCGTGGAATATGAACTGGTGTTTGTTCCTAGGAGTCAGAACGTAATTGCAAATGGATTAGCCTGCATAGCTAGTTCATATCATATGCCTCTTAGTGACAAACAAATCATCATTCAGAAAAAGTATAGACCTGTTGTGCCTGACAACGAGAAATATTGGCAGGTCTTTGAGGGTGACAAGAAGATTGAGGATTTCCTGATAGGCAGGAACGGGTTTGAATTTTCCGATTCAGACTCTAAATCTGAGGATAGCTGCCTAAGTGAGGAAACTCCCAACGAGGAAATATCACCATGTAACATTGAAATAAAAACTTTAACTGAACAGATTGGAAATACAATTGAAGAATATAAGAATGCAGATAAAGAGCAAATAGAGGTGCTACGGGAAAAATATAAAAACATATCCCAAGGTTTGGCACCTTTAGAATATCTCTTCGATTTTGATGATGTAGCGAAAAAACCCACCATAGAGCACTCAGACTCTGAAGTCGAGGAATGAAATATAGGCACGAAAGATAAGCCTAAGATGATTAAACTAGCTAAGTCCTTACCCGCATACATGAGAAAGTAATACATTGACTTATTTAAAGAATTCATTGATGTGTTTTCTTGGAGCTATGAGGACTTAAAGGCCTACGACATGAACATTATACAGCACAAAATACCTTTGAAAGAGAATAAAAAACCCTTCAGATAGAAACTTCACATAATTAACCTAAAACAACTTCCCGCAGTTGAAAAGGAAATTAAGAAAATGTACAAAGCAGGAATAATAGTTCCTGTGAGGTTCTCTGACTGGGTTTCCAACCTTGTAGCTGTGAGAAAGAAAACAGGTGAAATCAGATTGTGCATAGATTTCAGGAACCTTAACAGAGCCTCACTCAAAGACAATTTCCCCTTACCGAAAAGGGAACATATCCTTCAGAGGGTAGTAGGCTCAAAAAGGATATCCCTATTATATGGTTTTTCAAGTTACAACCAAGTTCTAGTACTCCCAGAAGACCAACTCAAGACTTCTTTCACCACTCCATGGGGCGCTTTTATGTATGTAAAAATTCCTTTTGGGTTGATGAACGTTGGTGCAACCTTCTAGCGAGAAATGGACATAGCTTTTTCAAAGGAAATAGGGCACCTCATTGTCATCTATCTCAATGACATAACAGTCTACTCCAAGACTGATGAGGAGCACCTAAGACATCTAGGAAGGTTTGGTATGTCATTAAATCCCAAGAAGACTGTGTTCGGGCTGCAAGAAGGTAAGATTCTCGGCCATATTATATTAGAGAAGGGAATTAAAATATACCCACAAAAAGTTGAGGGAATACTTCAGATTACACACTCGAGAAACATAAATGAGTTACAGTCCTTTATTGGGAAAATTAACTTCCTTCGGATGTTTATTCCCAACTTGGCTGAGCACCTCAGGAATATGACTAACATGCTGAAAGGGGTGTAGGAGTTAAGTGGACTGTAGAGGCTAGAAAATCTTTCGAATCAATTAAAATTGCACTCACCCGGGCTCCTGTACTAATTAGCCCAAATTTCACAAAAGATTTCCTGATATTTTCATTTGCCTCCGAGCATATAGTGGCTGCAGTTCTACTGCAGAAAAATCTAGAGGGAATGGAATAGCCCATTGCTTTCTTCAGCAAAGCTTTAAGGGAGGCACTCTTAAAATACAACATGATGTAAAAACAGGCCTATGCCTTGGTAAAGGCCTTGAAAGACTTTCGAGTGTATATACTGCATTCTCACATCATTTCCTACATGCCAAACATAGTGGTTAAAGACATATTGTCCCAGGATCCTGATGAAAAGAGGGGAAAATGGATTGTTGTAATATTGGAGTATGACCTGGAAATAAAACCCACAAAACTTATCAAAGTTCAGGGCTTAGCTCAATTAATGGCTGAATCAAATTTACAAGCCCTTGACATAAACCTGGTAGATGCCTTGGATGAACAGGAATGGTTGCCCGATCCTACTATTGAGGAACAATTTCAAAACTCTCCTTGGTAATCTGATATCCTATATGTTCTCACAAACCTCAATGCCCCTCCTGATCTATCAAATACTAAGGCCAGATTTCTAAAGTTAAAAGCCAGAAACTATTGCATACTGAATGAATTTTTATACTGGAAAAATTCAAATGGTCTATTGATTAAATGTTTGCCTGAAACTGAAGCAGGGAGGATTAAACAAGAGTTCCATGCAGGAGAGTGTGGAGGTCACTTAAACTAGAAAGCCACTTCCAACAAAATACTCAGAGCTGGCTACTACTGGACTACACTTTTTAACGATATACACAAAATGATAATTGCCTGCCATAAGTGCCAAATTTTTGAGGGCAAGAGAAAGCTCCTCCCCTTACCTTTACAACCCATTATTGTTGAGGCTCCCTTTCTGCAATGGGGCCTAGATTTGATAGGAGAAATACACCCTATTTCTTCTACACAACATAAGTGGATCCTTACAGCCACCGACTATTTCACAAAGTGGATTGAAGCCATACCTTCTAGGAATGCCACAGATTCTGTTATCATTAGGTTCCTAGAAGACCACATCCTCTCTCAGTTTGGCTGCCCAAGAAAAATAATCACTGATAACGCTGCTTCTTTTGGATGCAAGAAAATGATTGATTTTTGTCACAGGTATCAGATAGCACTCATTCATTCAACTGCTTATTACACACAAGGTAATGGGTTAGTTGAATCATCAAACAAGAGCCTGGTGAACATCATCAAAAAGCTACTTGAAGAGAAGAAGAAATCATGGCATAACAAGTTAGTGCATGCCTTGTAGGCTGATAGGCTAACAAAAAAGAAATCCATTGGCATGTCATCATATCAACTTGTTTATGGAACATAGGCAGTGTTTCCAACCAGCCTTGGGGTACCAGTAATCAAACTAGTCCAAGAGATTCAGACAAAAGAGGACAACATGGTAAGAAGGATAAATCAAACAATCCATCTCCAAAAAATAAGAGAAGAGGTCTATAATAGAGCTCTGAAAGTGCAGGAAAATATAAAGAAGTTGTTTGAAAAAAGAACAAAATCTTGTGACTTCAAAATTGGAGAAATTTTTTTAAAGTGGGACTCTAGGAGAGAAGACAAAGGAAAGCATGGCAAATTTGACAGTTTGTGGCAGGGTCCGTACATCATCCAGTCCACCATTAGTCCAAATGCATTTTTTCTACAAGAGCTAGATGGTACAGATCTATTTGGGGGTCCTGTCAATGGCAGGATGCTCAACCATTACTACTGCTGATTTCCAATTTACAGTTTTAATTTCCATTGTAAATACCATTGCAGTGTTTTGTTTTCAAAGAAAAAGAAAAAAATGTTTCAAAAAATAGAGAAAGAGAGGTTCAGACATGCTCAAAACATGAACCTATGAAGTGCAAAGATTGGCTCTATCATGATCAAAAACTAAGCCAAAGGAGGTAAAATAATTTGGTTCTAACATGCCCAAAATCTGAACTAGCAAAGAAAAGAAGAATCAGCTCTGACAAACCCAAAACTAGAGCTGAAGTGAAAACAACAGTGACTCTAACAAGCTCAAAACTTGAGTCACAAAGAAAAGAAGGATGCTTCAAATATTGCAAGATCTCAGGCCTCAAAATTTTGTCTTCAAAGGTTCTGCAATTTCAATCCATGTGCAACTATCTTTATGCCTTGGATCCACAACCAACTAGACTGTCTAATCCTAGTTGGACTGTTTTTAAATTTTTGTTGTAGAATGTAGAGAATAAATCTGCTAGACAGTTTAATCCTAGCAGGTATTAGATTAGGTAGAGAAACATATGAGGCCAATAGTTTAATCTGGTCTCGTGGAGTAATAAGGGTAGAATTAGACTAGTTTTTTTCTACTTTCCAATAAAAATGATAAATAATGTCTGCAAATTCAAATGCACCTTGAAGAAAAAATGTTAGGATTGTAGTTTGGTTAGGTAGGTTGTTTGGGGAAAGATTTTTGTTGACTAACTCCATCATGTTTGTACAGCTGAATCAAAGAAGAAATATGGTTTGAGGATCAAGCATCTGGTCTAATCCAAAGATCTATTCTTTGAATTCTTGACTCCTTCAAGAAGAAGCCATCCCCATGTGGAGCCACTGTTAGCCACCTATGAATTTTTTGTCAAGAAAACAGGTGGGTAAATTGTTTTATAAGATTTCAAGAGATACATTTCCTAGGAAAAACTCTCATCCTTGAAGCCTATATGTGTTCATTACCTTTAAAATGATCCTCACTACTGTTTCCATCCAAAAAGCCTCACTGTCTGTAAAAAATATTATGCTCAGAAAAGCCTTCATTTGCCCCTTGTATCCCTGCAAAATTCCCTTTTTTAACCCTTTTCCCATATTTGAAGTTCCCCCTTTAACCCCAAAAAATCCCTCCCAAAATCTCCTAAACCATCCATTTCATCCTTAGAACCAAGTGAAAATCCTTCATTTGATTTTAAACCCCTCTTTTACCTCTACTGAAAGCCTCCTTTTTAGCCTAAAATGTTGTCTCTAAGGCTGAAAAACCCATTTTTCTTTATGCTGGCTTAGCCCCTTTTCGGCCAGCCCCTTAACCACTTCCTCGTATGCCCTGAGTGCTAAGACCAAGTGCAAATTCTTGGGCACTAATTTCAATCGCAACCTTCGGTGAGCGCGTTTGTATGTTACACGAAAAACTCCTGATGCGATTGGGGTTTGGTCTGTAAACCCGCATCGTGATCTTGACCGTTGATCTTTTGAGATCTGATGGCCAGCGCCGATCGCAATTGCAAATTTTAAAGTGTGCGGCCCACTAAACTCCTTCATTTTGATCCGTCGATTCCCCTTTAATCCAATTGTCATAAGTCAATCGCACCATCGCTCATCAGAGTTTTGACCCTCCCATTGCTCCCCTCCAATTAGACCGCAGTCGTCTATCTCCTCCTGAGATCTGACAGTCCTGATTGAATCACCCTCCACCCATGACCGGGTCCCACCATATCTACCCATTTCATATATTTCTGTGTATTTTCTGTGTATTTCGTTCAAAGGCCCAAAACCTTGGGTTTTACATTAAAACATCATATCATTCCGCCCGACATTAAGATTTTAATGTTTTACATTAATAGTTTTTGCATTTCACCCAACTTCCACATGCATTTTCCCACTATTTCACTGAATTCACTCCTATTTTGCTGCCATCATCCAAGAATTCCACCACATCCACCCTTCCCCATGCATTGATTTCTTAACAGGCTTCTGTGTTTTACAGGTGTATAGGCAGTGAGAACCGCCATTGCTCAGGGTCACTATTATAGTGATGCAGAGCATAGATGAAGTTTTTCAGGGCCCGTGATTATAGAGAAGAGCCTGGGAGGGTACTAGAGCGTAATTTTCATTAAAGGTACAGAGTTCAACTGTGCGAAACCTTTCTAGCACCATAAAGTTCAGATTTCATAGATAGAGACAGTCATGAAGAGGCAAAGAGTATCAATACAGAGTTAAGGAGTTCTAATGCGCATTATTGAATATATTAAGCCTTAATTTAGTGTTTTAAAGGTAAAATACTAGATTTAGGACCTCATGGATCACACGAAAGGCCTAATAAGGCCTAATGCATAGAAAACAATATCATCAAGGTTTCACATCAGTGGAAGTCTCCTCCCGAGAAAGGACACAGTACTCATACTGTTTTAGTCTACATTGTGCCCATGAGAAGGTTTCCACCCTGACAAATAGTCCTAACGCTACTAGAGCATTTGTTACGTGGTATGGCAGACTTTGAAGTCATTTATCTGCCCCTTTGTTTATTCACCAAAGTACTGCAGATTACTGCAGTGAAAGTACATCAGGAACATACCCAGAGTAAATTTCAGCCTGCCAAAGACAACTCTTTCTTCCAAAGAGTACCGAAGATTAATGCATAGAAATTAAGACAGAATGGGCCTTGAGCCTCCTCCTCTACTCTGTTTTAATGTTCATTTAGTGTTTCATCTACCTCCTCTACCTCTCTTTCAGCTATAAAAATCTTGAAGAAACTCATTGTTGTTGTTGATCGGATATTCGTGGATTGTAAGCTGTTTCTTTTGAGATATATTTCTCTATGTAAAGTTGTAAGATAGGCTGAGGAAGATTTTTTCAGACTGAATATCGAGTTGTTGGCAATGTTGTACATGACTGGTGTTGCTCTTTAATATGACAAGCACTTTTCTTTGAATCTTGATTTAAAGCAGCAGTGATGTTTTTCTATATTTGTCTTTGTTTCCCTTCGTGATTGATCATATTTCATTTCTTCTGGTACGCATCAGAAATCTGGCATAGGATTTACCCTTGCATGGTACCCTATGCTTCTTCTCTCCTTACCTTTGATGTTTTCTGCTGTATATGTTATCTGAGTGCTGATTTAATTTAATTTAACCAGTGTAGTGGCTGCAATTTACTGCTAGCTGATGTGTGGATTAATGAATCAGTCTTTAGATGTTCTTGTTGGGCCAATTGAAGGAATTGGGATACTGGGAGTTTAGAACGTTGTTTCTATCTCACTAGGATCCTTTCAATTAACTGAACCTTTCTAATTTCCCTTAAGCTGGATGCCGAAGAATTGAGCGTTCAAAGTCTCTCTCTGATCTCAGGCCTTCACCTTTGCATTTGAATCTTTAATGTTCCATTTTTCTGAAGAGTTCACCCTTTAGGAGTTGCATCATAGGTGTCTAATGGCACTTCCTGTCCCTGGACCTGATTCCTACGTGGTCATATTGGAGGTTTCCTTGCCTTTCACTTTCTTTCTCACCATTTCATATCATACTATCATATTTAAGATCCAATGCTTTAGATGACTAGCCCAACTGAAAGCCTGCGTATTGAATAGCAAGTAAACCCTTTCCTAACTCCATTGCCCAATGGTCTTGAGTGTTCCCTGAAATCATTCCTCCTCTGTCTAGAATTATCTTTATTTATTCTTGTCTCATAGTGATCCCTTCCTTCCTGTTTCCTAGCAACCAATCAAAAAATTAAACAAATAAACCCATGCCTATAACTAGCATAAAACCTAAAACAGAGCTTCAAAGACATATACCTTTCCCTATCGTAGAGAGATCCCTATCTGGACCTAGGAGGGCTAGATCCTAAGGTCTAAAATTGGTTCTGATGTTGTCTCATCTTTTGGTATTTCCAAACTTGCCAAAACATGGGAACCCCAACACACTAGAGGATAATAGGTTCACCACCAGTCATAAATAAATCATCAACATATAATACCAAAATCAAAAGGTATAGCTTGGACTTCGTGAAGTAAATATTTGGATAAAAATTACTTCTAGTAGAAATAATTTTCATCAATAATCTTTTAATGTGGGAATACCAAGCTATTGGATCTTGCTTCAAACCATAGTGGGATTTCTTCAGTCTACACACATGAGGTTTCCATTCATCTATATCAAATCCTTGTGTTTTCTCCACAAATACTTATTTCTTGAGGAATCCAAGCAGAAAAGTAGTCTTCACATCCATTTGGTGAAGAGATAATACTTGGCTATAAACTAGAGCCACAATAGATTAGATGGTTGTATCATGGGAAAAAAGTGAAAATATTTCATCATAGTCTATTCCCTATTGATAAGAGAAACCCCTTGCCACAAATATATCTTTCTATTTTTCAACACTTCCATCAATGCCATGTTTAATTTTATACAACCATTTAGAAGATACAAAAAATTTACCTTCTCATCTTGGAACCACTTCTAATGCATCATTATGAATTATTGAGTCATAAATTCATCTATTGCATCTTTTCGCACTTGAACTTTCAGTGCTTCTTCAAAAGTGCACGGTTTAGCATGAATATTGTTCCCTAGGAAGAAGCATGTATATGAACATCATGAAAAGTGTCACAAAGCCATAATTATCTATTTATAACACATGGATAAGGATCCAAGGAGTCCATGGGATCCATGGGTTCATTAGCAAGATCATGATCAGACTCAGGATCTTCTTGTTCATCGAAGGAATCATCCTACTTTTCAAAATTAGCGAGAGGAGGAAAGTTTATGTATTGTTATGAAATCAGCTCCCAAAATAGAAGGGAGATAAACACCTTATAAATAAGCCACTTCGAGGGGGGCAACCTCCTTTACATTATATAAATGAATAATTCATAGATGATACAAATGAAAAAATGTCCTTTCTATATATTGGAGTCCATGGGGCCGAAATACAATCCTAGCTAACCTAACAATAAAAATGGAAGGGCACACCAATAAAAATAGTGGGATTTTATGGAGGATAATAATAACAATATGGGGACTACATGGGCACAACAATAACAATAAGGGGGATACAATAACAACAATAAGGGAATACACTAGTATTATAGGGACCTAACATGCCCCTATTGTAGAAATTTGAATAAATGATATATTATTCACCAAGATTCTCCTGATCACACACTATTTTAGCTTCATGCATAATACATAATCTCTTCTACCATTGATCATCACATGCGGAAATAAAATCAATTGCATGCATACATTAAAACCACAAACAATCACACATATGAACACAGTATTTAATGGGAAAGCTTAAAGCTGAAAACCCCAACTATCCGTATATTATATGTCATGGAGATCATGTAACAATCATAGTACAAAAGCTCCTCACAAGCTCTCATGCACACCCTCAATTGCTACACACTATCAAGCTAGATCTAGCAAAACACATGCTCCAATATTTTGCCACTTGATAGCCAGCCTCTATTGTGTTATCAATGCTATGGGATGGCTTCATTAAATAGATAAACCACCTAGATTGTATTGTGAAATCCTCATGGGCTTCTCCACCTATCTGTGTGTTGCAAATAGCAACAGTATAGTCACAACTGATAGTTAACCTGCTCTTTCACCTATTTCTGCACTGGTCTCCATTGAAACTATCCATGCACTGAAGTTAACTGATTCATTCTTTAGTTGATTAATGAGTTTATAATTAGTGAATTAATTCACACCACTCTCACTAATTGTATCAATTAGTTAAACTGAATACAAATAGCTCAACTATGTTTAGATTAGTTAAACTGAATACAACTCCACTAACTTCCTCAATCAACTCCACCAAACTCTGTCACATGATTTCTAAATAAATTATCCATGCAATAGCTCCACTTAACCCTTAGGAATAGCGTAATTCCTTCTATCAGCTCCTGTGCCACATCTGTGCACTTAACTGAAGTGCTCCAAGAGAATAAGATAATGTTTAGATTCCAAATATTATTAAGAGCTAATAATATTCGACATATCTATTTTTAGACTGGCAATCTAAAAATAGATTCCGCCCAATATGTCTAAAAATATAAGTCCATCTATTTTTTCCGACTTGACCAACCATCCACAAATAGCATCCTGCAACTCATAGAACATGATCCATATGTCTAAAAAATAGACATAGTCTAAAAATAGACTTTGCGCCAAAAATAGCCTGCGGGCCCACTTAGTGAAGGCGACTCCTTTCCACTAAGCTCATCATCTTGTTGCAATCTCAACACTCCCTCTAAACAAGATAAGGATTATTTGAAACCCCTATCCTGCCCCTGTAGTATTTGAATTTTCTCCTGGTGAGCGCCTTTGTCAAGATATTAGCATCCTGATCCTCCGTAGGAATGTATGAAAGTAACATGACCTTCTGCTGCACACAATCTCTGATATGATGATACCGATCTGTGAAGCCATGCCGCCTCAACTCATCCTCCTGTCTGTACCATGATCCATATCTCGATGTGCCTCTGAGATATCTCAATACATGCTTCCTCGCCTTCCAAAAGATCTTGGTTGGCTTAACCATAGCTTGTGAAAGCTAGTTAATAGCATAGCATATGTCGGATCATGTATTGACCAGATACATAAGAGACCCCACCAACTGTTGATAAACAGTGGCATCCACTACCTCCACTAAAGTAGCATCCTCCTTCCTCCAACCACCAAGAAGAGGAGTATCAACAGCCTTGTAGCCATGCATGTTGAACTCCTCCAGTATCTCCCGGGCATACTTACCCTGAGAAACAAACAGTCCACCACTACGCTGCCAAATTTCCAATCCCAGGAATTAATGAAGGAGGCCCAAGTCCTTCATCTCAAACTCCTTTGCAAGATCAGCCTTGCATGAGTGTATCAACAGTTCATCACCTGTCAAAATCAAATCATCTACATAAAGTACAATGATCAGCAACTTACCCTCCACCACAATCTGGTATAGGTTAGGATCCGCCTCATTCTTGGAGAATCCAAGTCCGGTGAAATAACTGTCTATCCGTGTGTACCAAGCACGAGGTGCTTGTTTCAACCCATACAACTCTCTCTTGAGCCTGCACACATGTGACTCACTGCTGAAGATCTCGAAACCTCCAGGCTACTCTATGTACACATCCTCCTCAATGAATCTGTTGAGGAACGCAGTCTTCACATCCATCTGATGAATGTGCCACCCCATATGTGCTGAGAGAGCAAGAATCGTCCGTATGGAAGAATACCTTGCGACAGGTGCAAAGGTCTCCTCATAATCGATCCCCTCAATCTATGAAAAGCCTCAGGAAAAAAATGTTGCCTTGTACTTCTCCACACTCCCGTTAGCTGCCTGCTTCACTTTGTAGATCCATGCCGAACCCACCACTAATTTCCCCTCTGGCCTCGAGACAATCTCCCATGCATTGTTTCTGATAATCAAATCATACTCTTCCACCATGGCATCTACCCATGCGGGGTCCTCCAAAGCTTCCTCGAAAGAGGATGGCTCTGTCACGATACAGTTGCTCATAAGAGCCCTGTATCTAGTATACCGATCAAGTGACTGTCTCTGTCTGCGCTGTGATGTAGGTGCTCCTATAAACTTCTCTGCATCTTGAGCTAGTCGCTCAGCTTCTGTAGTGTGCTTCCACCCTCTGATGGTTGGCGCTGCCTGAGTGGTCTCTTCCACTCCATGAACCTCATCTTGTGGCTGATCCACATCCCGAGACTCATCCTTAGGAACTAATAGCTCCTCATCTGCATGTAAGTGTGCGTCCCTCTCAAGCGAACACTTCATGGATTTCTCCTCATGAAATTTGATATCCCGTCGCACAACAGTCTTGCGACTGTCTGGAAAATACAAATGATAGTTGTGGGGTGTATCAGTGTACCCAAAAAATATCCCAACCTCCGCAGTTGGCTCCAGCTTCTTCCTGGCTTCCTTCGTCACATGAATGTAAACAGGTGAACCAAAAATCATCAAATGGGAAATATCAAGCCTCTTACCAGAAAACGCCTCCTCGGGTGTACCCATGCCAATTATCCTATGAGGACAACGGTTCTGCACATATACTTCAGTATTGCATGCCTCAGCCCACAAGTGTATGGGTAGGCCCTGATCATGCAACATCGCCCGTGCAGCACCCACGATCGTTCTGTTCTTCCGCTCAGCAACCCCGTTCTACTGTGGGTTATGAGGTGCTATGAGCTCTCTTCGAATTCCTTCTGCGCTGCAAAAGTCCTCAAATTCGCCAGAGATGAATTCACCACCATTGTCGCTCCTTAGAGCCTTCACCTGCTTCCCTGATTCTTTCTCAACCAATGCCTTGAACTCACAGAACTTTGAGTATGTCTCACTCTTCTTCTGCATGAAGAAGATCCAACACTTACAAGAAAAATAATCAACAAATATCACATAATACCTGTGCTTTTCTATCGAAGCTACTGAGAAAGGTCCACACACGTCTGTGTGAATTCTCTCAAGGATCGTCGTGGCGTGACTATCCTTCTCGTGAAAGGTGGCTTTCACAAATTTTCCCAAGGTACACCCCTTGCACTGATCTGACTGCGCAAGAGTACCCTTAGGAAGCCCAGTAGAAATCTACTGGAGTATCTTCAAAGCTCCATGGTGAAGGTGGCCCAATCTCCTGTGCCACAACTCGCCATCATCACGGCTCACCACTTCTTCTGCCTTGACTGCCATTGTTGCGCAACCATCTACCTGCAATTGATAAAGGTTCTTAACTCGAACCCCTATCCTACGGGTCTCACCAGTTGCCTTATTGCATAGGAAATCCTTTCCCTCGCTAATGACAACATCATATCCCTTTTCTTCTAACATCACCACAGAGATAAGATTCTTCTTCAATCCTGGAACATGCAACACTTCCTTTAATATAAAGGGTTTACTAGACTCCCTCTCAAAGGAAATGGTATTGATACCGGTCACACTGTATCTACCATCATTGCCCATCTCGATGTGCACTCCAAGATATTTCTCATCTAGATCAGTAAACAAATCTCGATCTCCTGTCATGTGAAAAGACACACCACTGTCAAGAAACCAAACTGATCCCGTCATACTTGAGACCAAGCATGTGATCAGTGAAAAATATAGCTCAAACTACGAGGATAAGGCCTCTCCAGCTACAGTCGCAGCAGCCTGCTTATTTTTCTTCTTCTATGGACAATTAGTGGCGTAATGTCCGTGTTGGTGACAGTGAAAGCACTTCACCTTGGACATGTCCTACTTCTTGCCTTTCGGACCGGATTGAGAAGATTTCTTGCTCTTCCCCTTCTTTTCTTTGGCAGCCAAATCACAATTATCTTCATCAGAGTTCTTTGATGAAGATCCATCCCTGGTACTCTTCCTTATCTCCTCTTGCACAAGATCCGACCAAAGTCGCTCCCATCCTGGCAATTTCTCCCGACCATTGACAGAGTCCTGATAGGAGTGCCAACTCTTCGGAAGCCCAAGGAGAGCCAAGCTCACCAAGTCCTCATCATCAACAATCACCCCCACACTTCCCAGCTCATCCCTGCATTGGAGGAACTTCATGAGGTACTTGGGCATATTGTCGCCTTTCTCCATTTTTATGTTCCTGAATTTTTCCTTGAGCGCCAACTTCCTCTGATCGTAATTTCTTTGAAATAAATTTGTCAAAGCTTTCCACATCAAGAATGGAGAAGCCTTACCATGAATACTGGATACTATGTGATCCTTCGCGCCCTCCAACAGAATCCTTCGGCACTTTGCTGTCTTCTTTTGCCATGCGTCAAGTACGGCAGCATCACTAGAAGTAGGCTTTGGAATTTCTCCATCTATGAACTCCTTCAACCCATTGTCATCCACCGCCGCCTCCATCCTATCCTTCCATGCAATATAATTCGAGCTTCCCTCAAGGGAATACTCGAATCACAATCTGTTGAAAGACATCTCAACTTCGACACCAAGAAAACACTACTGCAAATTCGAATTCCACCAGCACAAAACTCAACCACTTCAATGTTTTCCAATTGCTCCAATGATCAATATCGCTCTAATACCATGTAGAAATTTGAATAAATGATATATTATTCACCAATATTCTCCTGATCACACACTATTTTAGCTTCATTCATAATACAGAATCTCTTCCACCATTGATCATCACATGCGGAAATAAAATCAATTGCATGCATACATTAAAACCACAAACAATCACACATGTGAACACAGTATTTAATGTGAAATATTAAAGCTGAAAACCCCAACTATCTGTATATTATATGTCATGGATATCATGTAACAATCATAGTAAAAATCTCCTCACAAGCTCTCATGCACACCCTCAATTGCTACACACTATCAAGCTAGATCTAGCAAAACACATGCTCCAATATTTTGCCACTTGATAGCCAGCCTCTATTGCGTTATCAATGCTATGGGATGGCTTCATTAAATAGATAAACCACCTAGCTTGTACTGTGAAATCCTCATGGGCTTCTCCACCTATCTATGTGTTGCAAATAGCAGCAATATAGTCACAACTGATAGTTAACTTGCTCTTTCACCTATTTTTGCACTAGTCTCCACTGAAACTGTCCATGCACTGAAGTTAACTGATGCATTCTTTAGTTGATTAATGAGTTTATAATTATTGAATTAATTAATAATAAATTCACACCACTCTCACTAATTGTATCAATTAGTTAAACTGAATACAAATAGCTCAACTATGTTTAGATTAGTTAAACTGAATACAACTCCACTAACTTCCTCAATCAACTCCACCAAACTTTGTCACATGAGTTCTAACCGAAGTATCCATGCTCCACTTAACCCTCACGAATAGCGTAATTCCTTCTGTCAGCTCCTGTGCCACATCTGTGCACTTAACTGAAGTGCTCCAAGAGAATAAGATAATGTTTAGAGTCTAAATATTATTAAGAGCTAATAATATTCGACATATCTATTTTTAGACTGGCAATCTAAAAATAGATTCTACCCAATATGTCTAAAAATAGAAGTCCATCTATTTTTTCAGACTTGACCAACCATCCACAAATAGCATCCTGCAACTCATAGAACATGATCCATATGTCTAAAAATAGACATAGTCTAAAAATAGACTTTGCGCCAAAAATAGCCTGCGGGCCCACTTAGTGAAGGCAACTCCTTTCTACTAAGCTCATCATCTTGTTGCAATCTCAACACCTATCCTTCAAACAAGTGTTTTCCTCAATGCTTGATTATTTATGGATGCTTGTGTATAAAATTCTCATCCTCCCATGTGGAATCTCTGGCGGGTAAGTTATTCCACTTGGTGAGAT